>CP139507.1:294927926-294946944 GCA_021014915.2 Artemisia tridentata subsp. tridentata | reverse complement strand
ATAAACCAATAATTCTTCCAATTATAATATTCACAAACACATCTTATACAAGATTTTTTTTGATTTTGGATCAAAGTAGCTAAGAACACACCAAATTTTGCCTTGTTCTTGCGTCTAAATCCAGAAAACCACAAAAAGCTCACATTTTTATGATAAAAACGCAACTGATGGGTTATTTCAAACACAAAAACGAACCTAGATATAGCACTAAACTCGGCTGAGATGAAGAAGATGAAGAAAACCGAGATAAATCACAACAAAAATCACCTTTATCACCTTAAAAACACCACGAGCAGCCACCCGGTTAGCTCTGATACCAATTGTAGAAGCCAAGATTCACGTACGGAGGTGGAGGAAAAACACATTAAACTCGAACTAAAGATTAAACAGTATAAATTTCGGTTTATTGATTGGGGAGGTGTGTATGTTTTCTAGAGAGAGAAAACATACACACCTCATGAACCTGTGAATCCTCGACCCTCCAAATGTGGATAAGGAGGGTATTTATACAAAGAATACAATGACTAACTTAGCCTAAATGTCTAAACTAGTCCTTGTACAAAGAATGAAGTGCAATTCCCAAATATGACAAACTTTAAGGCTAACAACTACCAATCAAGTCTTGTATCGATCTTACCTTTAACCGAAGTATTGCTCTTTTTAGAAAGCATAGTGCCATTGAAATGAGCTGCAATACACCTTTCCCACATCACATGTGCCGTAAGTTCAGTAGCCGTGATATCCATGCACAAAGTCATCATTTATACGAGTTTAACTACAATGAAGGTGTCTACAAGATTGTCACGAAGTTACGTATAAATGATACAGGTAGAAATAACACATTGTCCATTATTTTCAACAAACATGCACATGTGATAAGTGGCAAATGGAAAGGTTTTCGTGTTCACATGCTCTTGATGTTTTCCGCCAAAGAGGGGACAACCCTCTTACCATTATTCACACCATTTACACCATTACAATGTTCAAATAACAATATCTTTCAGATTTTACTCCACTTCCCCATGTTGATTACTGGTTGTTGGAAGATTAAGGCAAATAACTTAATGATCAGTGTTAGTCGAGGAAGGAAGAAATCAAGTCGAATTCGTAATGAGATGGACATTCGTCACCCGGAAGAACCGAAAAGATGTGTAGTATGCCGTCAAGCTAGTCACAATAGTTCTCGTTGTACAAACTCTCAACCAAGATTTAATTTGGTGTGATGCATGCTATGTTTTATTTCTTGTTTAATTTAGCGGATGTTTTCTTTTTTAATTTAATTGATTTTTTCTTGTTTAATTTAGTGGATAGTTTCTTATGTATATGAGCTAGTATATATAACACTTTCTATAACTTAAGGGTTAAATATGTAAAGTTTATATAGTAAATAAAAAGCTTGTGGTCCAAAAAAAAAAAAAAAAAAAAAACCTCTTATTTCGTTTGTTTTAAAAAGAAGTGCCCTTAAAATTATACTCCGTAATATTCATCATAGCAAAACTCTTTCGGTTGTTATCTCATAAATAAATCCCTTCGATATCAAAAACATCTTTCTCCTCTACAAACTCGTTATTAAAATCTTCATACTTATTGATCGACTTACGTAACATTAATTTACATGCATGCATAAGAAACCCTAAGTTCCAAATATATTATAATCGATACCTGCTCACGGGCTATATCTATATACTTTTTACTAATTCCATTAAAAGTTTTAATAATTTGAATTTAAATGGAGGGCCAGCAAACAGTGGAAGAGGTATTTAATGAACTTAAAGGAAGAAGACTTGGTTTAGTCAAAGCTCTTACGACTGGTATCTAACTTTTTTCTTCCTCTTTTTATTTTGTTACATGTGTTTTATTCAGTGATGTTTAACCTTTTTTTTTTTTTTTAATTATCAGATGTGCAGAAGTTCTATCAGCTGTGCGACCCTGGTAATTATCAGCTATTCTTTCTTTTAGGGTTCTTACTTTTTTTTGGTAACTATGGTTTCAATCTTTTGACCGCGATTTGAGCCCTCCCTTTTTCGGGAATGTTGGCATGACCGCCGGACGCAGGGGTTTGGCATGCACAAATATCCATCATGCTACCATGTGAATTAAGATAATATTAGGATAGACTGTCACATGGGTTTTGGGGGCCCTATGCCATCATTATATACCAGGCCCTCGCCATCAATGAGCTAATCGGCTCTTTTTGTTATTCGTTTTCTCTAAAGTAGTTTTTGAAAATACTGAACCAGTAACTTGCAACTATAAAACAAAATAGAACTTAGGACATTATATTGCTGTGTTAGCTAATTTACATCTTCGATCGAGATTTGTGTCTCAAGAAGTCATTATACTTTCATGCATGTTAAGTTATAACTAATTAACATTAAACCCAAATCTCATCTAGGATATACACTATAATTTAATCAGTAGTAAGAAGAAGCACCCAAAGTCCTTACAGTTAAGTTACAGAATAAATCAAGTAGATACTAAGGAAAAGGAAATCAAAAACAAAAATGAAACAAATTCAAATACCAAATAAACATTCAACAATGTTACGAGCGTAAAAGGGAAAAAGAAAAGTAGAAAACTCGAATGGACTTCTACATGGAGTTGGGCTGCACACCAGATAGAATTTTGACCCCCCAATGGAATAATGGTCCTGTGCAATTGATCACTTTGCACATGCCCGTATCCAGCCCCGGTGATAGTCACAAGTTTTTTTTGCCACAACATAATGAATGGTATAAAAAAAAATAGTTGTTTCAATAAATTAAATCAATTGACCTAAGGAAAAGAAGATCGATGAACTTAAGGTAGAAAACTGGATACTTGGGTAGTAGCCCCCGTTATATGCACTATTCTTATTACCATTTAGGATCAATGGTTTTTTACACTTTCATTTCACATTGAGTTTTATTCCTTTTTGAAATCGAAAAAGATGAGAGGGCCTTGATATCATCACCAAACATCCCCTTTTTGTATAACACCAAATATTTCAAGGCATTGCTTGAATAACACATCATTAGGATGCTGCTATGTGTTATATATACTTGAAAATATCTTTTGTATTGATGTGTAACCGGAGGAAAGTTATTATGTCAGTGACGTACACAAACATACATAAATATCTCTGACATCTATGTATAACTCATGTTTATGTGTTACAGAGAAGGAAGAAAGCTTGTGTCTTTATGGTCTCCCAGATGAAAGATGGGAAGTGATTTTGCCTGTTGAGGAGGTGCCTCCTGAACTTCCTGAGCCAGCATTAGGCATAAACTTTACTCGCGATGGCATGCAAGAGACAGATTGGTTGTCACTTGTAGCATTTCATAGTGATTCATGGTTGATCTCTATTGCTTCATATTTAGGTGCACGTTCCAGGTTTGGTAAGAAAGAGAGGTACGCAATATTATTAGCCTATTAGGTTGAACCAAAATCATATCTCTATCGATCTTAATTCTTCATCTTAATATATTCTTTTTGTTAGTAGTGAGTTAATGTCCCTATAAATTTAAGAAAATCTTCTGTCTTGAATTGATTTAATCAACGGGTTTCAAATTATCAGGAAGAGACTCTTCCAAATGATGAATAATCTTCCAACTGTATTTGAAGTCGTATCTGGAAAAGTTGAAAACCAGAAATCAGAGGCTGAAATCCAACATAATGGCAATAAAAGGAAGTCGAAATCAGAGGCTGAAATCCAACATAATGGCAATAAAAGCAAGTCGAGATCAGAGGCTGAAATCCAACATAATGGCAATAAAAGCAAGTCGACCCAGATATACTACGTAAGAACTTACAAAGTTAAAACTTACGTTTCAGTCAGTTTCTTATTGTGTTTTGTAGACGTGGCCATTTCGACCAATTTGTGGATTTGATTTGTGCTTTTCACAGAAAAGGTCAAAAGGATAGGGTCATGCATGTCCAAAGTCTCCATAAGTCTATCTGCATGCACACAGCCTTCTAACTCGCTATATTCAAAGATCTAGTTTTTATTCATTGATATCATTTTGTACTCGTTATTGATACATAAGCCTTTACCAAACTTTTATAAAATGGATACAAAATTAGTTTGTGGCTCAACCTAACCTGATCTATTATAGCTTTCATCCGTACTAAAAAATGACATGCTGTGACCCGTTACCGATCAGACCAATCCACCAATCGATCTTGTAATATTTAGTATTTTGTTTCCAGAAAATGCTGATGTCGCTTATTTTAATTTACAGACAGGGCAATCTCTCCCCAGTGGACTAAAGATGACTCAACAACCTGAATATGAGGATTTGAATGGAGAGGAAGAAAATGATGATGATAAGCAGGAAACAAGCATTTGTGGTGCTTGTGGTGACTATTATGCAAATGATCAGTTTTGGATTTGCTGTGATATCTGCGAGAAATGGTTCCATGGAAAATGTGTGAAAATGACACCTTCCAAAGCTAAGAATATCAAGCACTACAAATGTCCATATTGCCGCATCAAAAGGGGTCGAATTCAGGCTTAAGATTACTAAATATATATATATATATATATATATATATATATATATATATATATATATAATATATATATATATATATATATATCGTTTTTATGGAATCTATTTTTGATTTTTTACGTACAGCTAATGATGCAACACTGGCCTGCTGCTGTTTGGCGGTCTAAGTTAAACGTATCATATATGATAGTCACGCTAAAGCATCCAACTTTGTATAGGTTCGTGGATTTTATTAAGGTTCAAAGTTAGATTGTGCTTTCCTGATATTAGATTTTCGTCATGGTTTTTATTTTGTTTGTTGATGTAGCACACTGTGCATTAGCCTTCTAAATTATGTCAAAATTATGGACAGATTTAGAAAAGTTTGTTAAAAATGAAGCGGTTCAAATGGGTCGAAATTGACCTTAAAAGATAATCACAAGTCAACTCTATTTCCATCTGATTCGTTTTTACCAATACTATAAACATTCATCTTGACATGAACACGTTTCAACTTGTTTACCCAATCTGCATGAGATGTACCTCGTATGCTGCCTTATGTTTTGACATCAGTTTTGGCCTGCACATAGTTCCATTGAATGACGAGTAAGGAGTACATAGTATTTGTAGGCGAATACCTAAGTGGAGGTAACTTTGTGTTTGTTTCATATGCATTTAGGTCATTTTTGGTTGACTGGTTTCAGGATTGATGAATGGCTTGAATCCTGAAAATGTTGTTTGGTGAAAGGGCATAGGGTTAAACTCTTGGAGTCGTTAAACCCAATCCCAATCCTCCTGTTCTTAAACCAAAACCGAAAGTAATCCTGGGACGCAAACCAAATGGCACCTTAATCTTTATATATATTATCGTTACACAAGTCATTTACTTGATAAAAAAATCATACTCCGAGTATAACTCAAATTTTTTGAAGCCTGAAAATAGCTACGGAAAAAATATTACTTATTAGAGCATCCACAATGCCACAATGGTGGCGCTTTTAAAAGGTTTATAAATTCGCCGTATCATCTTCAATCATTAATTTATATAGCTTTTGATGTTATAATTTTTTTTTTTCAATATCTATAAACCTTTTGCAAATTAATAATATGTTCTCTAGTAATACATGCATTAAGTTATAAATGTGTTCCAAAACATAAACCTCTTCATGACATATGTACATGAAATCAGATGTCATTCTAGTTGAAACAAAAGATAAAACTTTTCATGTATTTTAGACATTTTCTTGAACCTCTCATTATTATGGATGTCATTACTTCCTAATCTAAGATTAATGGTAATTACTATAGTTTTAATTTAAAAAAAAAAAAAAAAATCCCTTCTACTAATAAATAGATATATTGTTTGTGTTATGTGATGGTTGTTTAAGTAAACTTTACCATTTATGTTTAAGAGATTGTGAAATGCTATGACTTGATGGTACAACTTTTTATACATGTTTAAATCATTTAACTTTAGGTTAGAAGGAGTTGTTGGTGAGCAACTCATCGTCACTTCAGCGCCACCTTCAGCTTCCTCTTTCCTCTCACTTCCTCTCACTCCCTCTCATCATTCATATGTTTTGGTCACTCTCCCTCACCTTTATAAAAATATATCACCCTAAATACCCTACACACACTCACAAACCAAATATTTAATTATTAAACATCCACTATGGTCTCACTTTTGTAGCATTGTCACTATGGTGAGCAACTTACCAAACTTATGCAATATTACCGTGACTTGGGGCTTGTGTTTTGGGAAGTCACGAGTGAGTGGGAAGTCATGGAAGAGAGTTCACGACCACTCCGCATAGCCTTAGTTCATAGAATTTGATCTGATTACTAATAGCTTTAAATTTTGTGATAGAATAAATCTTTTATGGATAATCATATATAAGTGTATCAAAATCCGTTCATTAATTTTAAGTGTGTCAAACTTATTCTTTCTATATACTTGTATAAATTATATTATTAATTTATCATATTGTGTGTACTCTTACGGATAAAGTCCGATACCTATAAATGGATAATTATGTGAAAATGATTAAACTTAACTCGTCAAATACACACACTTAAATAAATTAAAATTTCATAAAAAATATATTCGATAAAAAAACAAAATAATAAACCAAACCATTATTCTTACTTTTAATACATGTGTTTGTAAGCAATAAAGCATCTTGTAAGAAGCAAGTGCGAACATACAGGCCACGCTAATTTGGCAATCACATAGCTCCACGTTTGACTTTGACCTAAACATGTGACTTGAAACGTGCCCTCACAAACGAAATATATTAGGCTATGTGTAATGGGGCGTGAATGACTTAAATTTTGCCCAATTAGCGCCCAATTCGCACCCAATTCCATTACACAGGGGCGCCAAATGCAAAAAAAACCCCTAGGCGTGAATGAATTAACGCCCCGCCCATTTGTGATTCAAAAAAAATATGACCGTTTAATCCAAACGGATCTATTTCAAAACCCAAAAAAAAATTAGGCTCCCCTTATTTTTTCTATATAAACCAAAGTTGTATACTATTTTTTCACACAAAACTCCAAGAGTAACAAAAAAAAAAAATCAAATATGTTTCCTAACTGTCCAAACCTTCCACACAACTACAATCCCGGTTTCGTACCACCTCGTTGCAATAACATTTGGTTTTTAAGAATCGTATATATATATGTTTTTTTATAGAAGCATTTTTTTTTTCATGTTTGTTTTTTTTTTTTTTTTTAGAATCATGTAATGTTTGATTTTTATTTTAATGAAATTGTGTTTTACTTTTAAATTATATTGTTTTAAATAAAAATGTAATTCTTTAGTTGATTAAAAAAAAGAAAAAGAAAAAAAAAAAGGTGACACGTGTCAAAATTTGCCCCACCCACCATTACACACCTAAACCCATCAAGCCCCTTTGCTGACTGGGCTGGCACGTGTCAAAAAATGCCTCATGTTCTTAATTTACCATTACACATAGCCTTAGGAGTATCACTATTGGATATATGCAGTGGCGGTACCAGAATTTTTTTTAAAAGGAGACAAAAGTTAAGAGTAAGGTGCTGTTAGTTTATTAAAAGGTTCTGAATCTGAATCTGAATCTGAGGCGCACATCTGAATCTGAATCTGAGGCGTAAATGTCTGAATCTGAATCCAATAAGCCCGTTTGTTTTTTTTTTAAACGTCTGAATATTGTAAATTTTGTAAATGTAAAGCAAGTTTCAGTTATATAACAAGGTGTCACGTTTACATTTTAGCTCAACAAAGGTGTCACGTTTACATTTTAGCTCATATTTTTACCAAACCAAGGTGTCACGTTTACATTTTAGCTCAACGAAACACGAAGTACACAAAATACACTTTACATTAATAAAACACCAACCCACATGACCCCTTATCTCCTATTCTTGGTACAACCACCCACAACCATCCATATTTTCTTTAACTTCTTCCTGGTTTTCTTCCTGGTTCATCTT
Source organism: Artemisia tridentata subsp. tridentata (assembly GCA_021014915.2). Classification (NCBI taxonomy): domain Eukaryota; kingdom Viridiplantae; phylum Streptophyta; class Magnoliopsida; order Asterales; family Asteraceae; genus Artemisia; species Artemisia tridentata. Next base: position 294,939,001 of record CP139507.1, on the reverse strand, counting down.
CCAAAAACATGTGGACCACGTCAACACTACCTTCATAATATCTGTTTTCTCACTCACAAAATAGAAGATAAGATTATGGTAAATCCCACTCCACCCATAACTCTTTGTATCCTTACCCACAAATGCCAATATATAAGGTACGCATCTTCTTTCTTTAGTGGAGTTTTGATAATATAAAAAAATTCTTTAGTGGAGTTTTCATCCACCATCTATCTTTATAGTCTTCTTTCTCACTTTTTTTTTTTTTTTTTTTTTTTTTTTTTTTTTTATGATCGGTGGATATTCTTTCTCACCGGGATAGTCTTCTTTCTCACTTTTTTTTGCTATCATCCACCATCTATCTTTACCCTCTGTAATTTTTGATGATCGGTGGATATTGACGGCGATTGGTGGTGGCCGCAGGCTGGTGGGAGGTGGCAGGTGACGGACAAGTCTGGTTCAGATGGAGTCAGAGACCATCTACTAGTCTGGTTCGGTAAGAGCTTGACCCATCTGATCGTGTCTGAACGGGAAGAAAAAAACAAACGCACTTTTTGAGAGTTTTGTCTGACCGATTCAGATTTTAGGTCGATTCAGATGATGTTCAGATATTTTTGTGAAAAACAAACACAAGCTAAATGTCAAGTCAGGTCATGTCACTAACTTGACCTTTGTTGATGTAATAACAACGATTTTACTTCAAATGAAAGTGAACTTGTTTTGCTAGAACCTAAACTAGTTGTTATTATATGGACAATATTTAGGACGTAGTTACTTTTCCTGATCAATATTAATACGAATAGATAAAGCGAAAACAGAAATTTAGATTACAAAATATAAAATAGCACAAAAATCGAACATTAGATCATCTCTTCTAAAGTAAAGAATGCCAATAGACTAAGATATTTCTATTGGTTAATGTTTTACCATTATATTCTCTTATAGGGGCAGAATAAAATTGTGTATCATGATTGATCCAAAAAAAATCGACATTGATAAAAGTCTTAACATCTACTAAGAACTTCGTGGGGTCAACTGCCCACACTACCCCCATTGTAGTACTACCCCTAGATATATGCTTCTTGCTTCCATGTTCTAGATCATGCTTTTATTTCTTTCTTTTTTTCCCCTTTATATATACTCCATAATCATCTCAACCTCGAAACCTTAAGTTTATTTGATTTTTATTACACTAACTTTAAATACAGTTTTTTCATAATTGGCTAAATAATTTATATATATTGGGCAAAAAGCTTGTAAAGAGTTATTATTATTATTATTATTATTATTATTATTATTATTATTATTATTATTATTATTATTATTAAGGAGAATTGCATATATGCCTATGAAGCTTCTATATTTACATATATTCTCAAAATACAAGTTTTTAATTCATAATGTACAACAGCGTTTAAGCATATTTTGAAAAAATATGCAAGTTTTACTAGATGTACATGTAATTACCTTATTATTATTATTATTATTATTATTATTATTATTATTATTATTATTAATTTATTGAAACATAATAAGCTTACACAAAGTTTGATGGGAGTCTAAACACAACTGTGCTCCCACTCTTTTCTGAATACAAAAGCTTACTCTATGAATGATAAAAACACCACTCTTAGCATTATTTGAGTGACTAATGGCAATAGACTTAATACGTGAAAGTGTGTCCAAAGCCTCAGTATCGAATTCACCAAATGTAGAAAAAGTAAATTGTATGAACTTGTAACCGTTGTCCTCACATTTTGACGCATACTTCCTCTTTTTCTTCTCCACAGCATTGTGCAAGGCTACCCAAGTCGCCCATGAAGTCGCCCCAATACCAGCAAATGAAGAGATCCCGGTCACATCCAAACATGCATCTTTACCTTGGAGCCAATTGAATAATAACAAGTCTGCAGGTCGTAGCTCCTTCCCATCATCCGAAAGAAACCCCATTGGAGCCTCCTTACGCATCATGATCCCAACCTTGGAACATATATCAACAAGAATATCACGCACCAAATTATGGTTGAACTTTACACCCACGTCACTAGAGCAATGGACCGTGTGATATCCCCATTGGTCCATACGATGCACATTACAACTCGGGCAAAGGCTACCTTCAGAGAACAAATGTACAGTAAGCCTATAACACAACACAGATCGAAATTGGCAATGGTTCATTCTCTGTCCCAAGTCGTCAATAGGGATGGTTAAAAGAAAATCTTTTTCATGTGCACAACTTGAGTGAACACTAGATAAATGATAAATTAAAGTAAATATTCATAAAACTTGGGTATCCTTAATTCTCACTCTTGAACCTATTGTTCTAGATCCAAAACCAATAAAATATATTTTAAAAAAACATCTTTTGTATTTTTATTTTGTAAAAAGAAACTAATAATGTTCTTTTTATTTTGTGACATAATGAATAGATAGTAAATTAGTAGTTTTTTTAGTTGATAAAAGGTACAGAGGCGTGATGTTTTCCTACTTAGGAGATACTACCTCTTTCTTAAAATAAGTACTCAGTTTGATTTTTTGAAGTATTTCTTTTTCAATTTTGACTTTAACACTTTTTTTTTTTTTTTTTTTTTTTTTATATAATATTTGATTGCAAAATATATAAACGAATTGAATTTTAAATATATTTTCATTTGTATAATTTTCATTAAGTATTATGTAACATAAACAGAAATATTTAAATTAAAGTTGAAAAAGAAAGATTTCCAAAGGTCAAACTGGATAAGAAAAGTGTATTAAGTATTGCTCCTTGTGTGAACAATCAAAGGTGTTAATACAAATATCGTTCTAAAACGTTATTTATATTTTACGATCTTTGCTATATTTTGTTAATGACAATTATAAACTTTATCTTAAGCAAAGCATAAATATAAGTTAAAGTCTTTTACATTTATAGTAATAAGCTTTTTAAACTCATCATAACATGCTACATTCATCACTAGGATATACATATGACATACATATATACATTTACATGTTTACATTTTTATTCAAAAAATGGAAATATGTACATGACATCATTGCATACATCATTTGGATATCTTTAGGATATCTTGAAGATTTAGAAAATATCTTGGAAAGATCTTCAAGCAAAGAATTGGATTTAGTAATATCTTGGCAAGATTTTGAAAGATATTGTGTCAGGCTCTGGCGGCCCCTGGATTTGGATCCGCCAAATCTGTGGGTTGTTTGAGCAGTTTGCCTATAAATAGCAAGCTACTCATTCATGTTCAATTATCACTTACATAGCATAAACTACATTATACATTCTTTCATACATTACTAACCCATTCATTCATTCATTTTATTTGTAGTGATCTTTCTTTTGTAGTAAAGAGATCAAAGCATCACAAGCTTCAACATACTGTTGCAAGACTTGTTAGTTTAGATACTGTGTGATTTTGTAGTTTATCACACATCATTGTTGTACCAAACATTAAGTAGTGATCGGTTAGTGTTTTAGTCCTCAAAACACATAGAGTGTCGGGAGTGGTTGTACCCCTGTAAAAAAACTCAGTATCTAGCTTTGTACCGGAAAAAGTGTATGCGACGTGTGTAAAGGTTTTTTCCGCCTAGAAGGGAGCTTGTTTCTTAGTGAAGAAAAACTCTCGAGTTAGAGGCTCGAGGAGTGGAGTAGGGCAAGGAAGAGAGTCCTTGTAGGCCGAACCACTATAAACATCCGTGTTGTGGTTTGATTGTTTCTTTCTCTATTTACTTGTTATATATTGTTTATTGCTTGCATAACTTTGAAATCACGTTAAGTATTCAAAGCAAAATAATTTTAAAACGGTAAAACTATTCAACCCCCCTTCTAGTTTTCCACAATTGGCATCAGAGCTACATTACTCAAGACTTTCAAAATATATTTTATTTTAAAACTTGAAACGATCAATGGATTTTGAAAACTACAAAGAAGGGCAATCTATGCAAAGACCACCACTATTTGAAGCAAATAGTTTTATATATTGGAAAAACCGCTTTGAAACTTATGTGAAGTCAAAGGATATAGATCTATGGTACATTATTATAGAAGGTGACCATAAGGCCATAATTAAAGATATATCAAGTGGTCGGGATGAGGATACTTCTCTTACTCGTCACAGTGATGAGCAAAAGAAGTTGATTGCCAAAAATAATGAAGCTAAAATGATGTTTTATAATGCTTTACCTAGGAAAGAATATGAAAGAGTATTTATGTGTAAAACTGCTAAAGATATTTGGCAATCTTTAATTATCACTCATCAAGGGAACTCACAAGTAAAGGATAACAAAATTGATCTTCTTGTTCAACAATATGAACAATTTGTTATCCCTGAAGATGAGACCATTGATAGTGCATTTGCTAGGTTTAATACTATTATTACTTCTCTTAAAGTACTTGACGATTCTTTTTCTAGTAAGAACTTTGTCAGAAAATTTCTTAGAGCGCTTCATCCGAAGTGGAGAGCAAAGGTGACGGCTATTGAAGAATCCAAGGATCTTTTAAGCATGTCACTTGACTAGCTTATAGGAAGTCTCAAAGTTCATGAGATAGTGATGGAAAAAGACTCAGAGATAGTCAAAGGAAAAAAGGATAAGATCAAGTCCATTGCCTTAAAAGCTAGGATAGAGTCAAGTGATGATGAAGAGTCTAGTTCAGGTAGCGAAGATGAAGAGTATGCCATGGCCGTAAGAGATTTCAAGAAGTTCTTTAGGAGACGAGGGAAGTTCGTAAGACAACCTCGAGAAGAAAAGAAATCCTTCCAGAAAGACCGTGATGATAAGAAAGGTAAAGGAGAAAGAAAGTGCTTTAGGTGCGGAGATTCTAGTCGTCTAACAGGAGAGTGTCCTAAGCCACCCAAGAACAAGTCTCAAAGAGCTTTCGTTAGTGGGGCTTGGAGTGATAGTGAAGGTGATGACGACGAGCCTAAGAATGACGAAGTTGCTCTCATGGTTCATGACTCAGAAGAGGTACATTCTGACTCATCATACTCCTCTATTGATGATGACACCTTAGAAATAGAATATAACAAACTGTGTGAAATTATCCTAAAGATCATAAACAAAAATAAGTTCTTAAAAACCAAAAAGGAATTTTTAGAAAACGAAGTTTATTGGTTAAAAGAAAAAGCTTTACGATTAGAAAAGGGTAAATCCATTAAAGAAACAAGTGTTTCGTGTCAAGAACTTAAACTATAATTAGAAACTCTTAAGACCACACAAGAAGAACTTATCAAACAAAACTCTAAATTTAAAAGGTTTGATAAAAATATCAGTTGTGTAGATGAGATAATGAAAGTTCAAAAGTTACCTCATGATAAAACTGGATTAGGCTTCATGAAACTAGGAGACTTAAGTAGCTTTAAGAAACAAACAGAGAAAGTACAAGAAACTGTTCCAACAAGTTCAGACACCTACAGATTCCACGGAACCAAAAATTTGGTTCCGCCAGTAGTGGAAATTGGTTCCGCGGGAACTGTTGATGAACAGAAGGATTGCACTTCGGCTCGTACTGAATTCGTTAAGGTCACAAGAAAACCTAGCACTAGTACAACTGTTAACAAACAAAAACCAGGAGTTACTATAGGAATAGGACAAGTTAAAAATGAGTTTAGGACTAAAACAGTTCAACAAAAACCTAGGACGACTATTCCCAAACGCCCCTTTCCAAAGAGTAATTACAACTCCAGCATCATTTTCAAAATAGTTGGAATCCAAACTTACCTAGAAGTTATCAAGGTCCCAACTACATGTCATGGAACCCATATCCACCATTTCCATACATGAATCAAGATAATGGAATGTTTAACCCAAATGGACCCATGAGATATTGGGGACCAAACGCTTGAGTTTTTTCTTTAACTTAGGTATGCTTGAAAGTCGGGTTAGAACCGGAGAGTGGATCAAAGATAGCGGGTATTCAAGGCACATGACGGGAAACAAAAGCCTTTTCTCAACCTACCAAGTGTACGACGGAGGTAATGTTACGTTTGGTAGCAAGCTTAAAAGTAAAATCATCGGAAAAGGTACAATCTCTCATGACTCTCTCACTATTGACGATGTTGCTCATGTAGATAACTTAGGTTTTAACTTGCTTAGTATTAGTCAACTATGTCGTAAAAAGTATGACGTCCTTTTTAGTGAAAACGGAAGTAAGATACTTAAAAATGGTATAACCATAGGAAAAGGTGTTTTGAAGAATAACGTATACATTATGAAATTAGACAAAACATCTAAAGACAAACTTTGTCTCACCTCCTTAGACGACAACTCAACTCTGTGGCATAGACGCTTAGGCCACGCCAATATGAGACTCATCCAATCTCTATCATCTAAGGAACTCGTTAGGAGCCTACCCAAGTTGAAATACGACCAACACTTTTGTGATGCTTGCAAAATTGGGAAACAAGTTCATAATATCCATAAGGCTAAAAACATGGTGTCCACATCTAGGTGTTTAGAACTATTACATATGAATTTGTTTGGTCCATCCGCTATACAAAGTTATGGAGGAAACTTCTACACTTTGGTAATAGTAGATGATTATTCTAGGTATACTTGGACTAAGTTTTTGAAAACTAAAAATGAAGCATTTGATAAATTTGAAAATCTAAGTAAGAAAATTCAAAATCAAATAGGAAAGAGCACTGTGTCAATTAGAACCGACCACGGACGTGAATTTGATAACGAAACACAATTTGGAGATTTTTGTGATGCTAATGGCATAACACATAATTTCTCGGCTCCTCAAACTCCTCAATCAAACGGTGTAGTAGAACGTAAGAATAGAACACTTCAAGAAATGAGTCGAACAATGCTAAATGAACAAAATATACCACAAAAGTTTTGGTATAACATCGTTGACACATACACATACATCTTAAATAGAGTATTAATTAGACCATTTTTGAATAAAACACCATATGAGCTTTATAGAGGCAAAAAGCCTACTTTAGGATATTTTAGTGTTTTTGGAAGCAAGTGCTTCATTTAAAACACTAAGGATTATCTCACCAAGTTTGACCCAAAGTCTTATGAAGGTATGTTCCTTGGATACTCGCAAAATAGTAAAACATATATCGTCTTGAACAAAGAAACCGCAAGAGTCGAGGAATCGTTGAACGTAACATTCGACGAAAGTCCACCTCCCTCTAAGACATCACCTTTGGTAGAAGATGACTTAGTTGAAAGTCAAATGGTTGAAAACCAAGAAAATCAAGATAATGATAAAGAAGATGAACCTTTAAATAAGGAAATAGTCAACATCAAAGAATCTAGAAGTCATCCATTAGATAACGTCATAGGAGAAATTATTGAAAGAACCTTAAGATCAAAAGTTCAAAATCAAAGTAATTTCTTTTGTTTCATTTCAACAATTGAGCCCAAAAATATAAATGAGGCCATAAAAGATGAATCTTGGGTTATAGCAATGCAAGAAGAACTAAATCAATTTGTTAGAAATGATGTTTGGACATTAGTCCCTCAACCTAAATGTCAAACCATAATTGAAACAAAATGGGTGTTTGGAAATAAAATGGATGAAAATGGTGTAGTATCTAGAAACAAAGCAAGGCTACAATCAACAAGAATGTATAGACTACGACGAAACATTTGCACCAGTTGCTAGGCTCGAGTAAATTAGAATACTACATGCATATGCATGTGCACATGACTTTAAACTATTCCAAATGGATGTTAAAAATGCATTTCTTAATGGTTTTATTAATGAGGAAGTGTATGTCGCACAACCTCCTGGCTTTGCCGATTTTAAAAACCGAATCATGTCTACAAACTTAAAAAAGCTTTATACGGACTTAAGCAAGCACCAAAAGCTTGGTATGATCGACTTAAGACTTTCCTAGTTGAACATAAGTATACCATGGGCCTAGTAGACAACACTCTTTTCACTAAGAAAAAGGGATCACATATAATCATAGTTCAAATATATGTGGATGACATCATATTCGGATCAACTTGTCAAGAGTTATGAGATGATTTCTCAAAAATCATGCATAACGAGTTTGAAATGAGTATGATGGGAGAACTGAACTTTTTCTTAGGACTCCAAATAAAACAATTAGAAGATGGGATATTCTTCAACCAATCTAAGTACATCAAAGATATGCTTAAGAAATTTGGTCTTGAAGATTCCAAACCCATGAAAACACCCATGTCCTCCGAAACCAAACTCACTAAGGATGACGAAAGTGAATCCGTAGATAGCACTAAATATAGAGGAATGATTGGTAGTTTACTCTACCTCACGGCTAGTAGACCGGACATCATGTTTAGTGTTTGTCTATGTGCTCGCTTTCAAGAAGATCCTAAAACATCCCAAAGGAACGGGTGTAGAAACCATAGTGTATGCCGACTCAGACCATGCCGGTGACTATGTCGATAGAAAAAGTACAAGTGGTATTTGTACTTTTGTTGGGCATTGTCTCACCTCATGGTTTGCTAAGAAACAAACGGCCCTAGCAATATCAACAACTGAAGCCGAGTATGTGTCAGCAGGAAAAGCTTGCCAAAAAGCTCTCTGGATGAAACAAGCTCTCGTCGACTACGGAATTCAACTCAACGACGTTCCTATCCTTTGCGACAATGATGAGTGTGTAAATACTCATCATTTTATGCCCGTATAAGACACAAAAATGATCAAAAACACCCAAATATATCAAATATTGTTGCAAATATTCTTGGTTTGTGTTTTATGTGTTTCAGGTACAAAAGGATTGAAAACGGGGCAAAAACGGACAAAACTGAGCACAAGATTGGAAAGTTGTGGAAAGCCGAGGCCGGGAAAGGAATTTACGAGTTTGGACCGGGATATTGCTCAAGTGTCAAAAGTTAACCTTCAAAGAAAACCAAAATGGCAGAATTGGCCCTTGGATATATTTTTCAGACTTGGCAAAATTGGTCCCCAAACTTAAAACTAAACCTAATTCTAATCCTAACCTAAACTACCCTTTTATCCTAAACTAAAAACCCAGCCAATCCTAACCCATTGTCCCAGCCCACCTCACACATAAAGCCCTGATCCAACCCACCTCATTTTTAGTTAAAACCGGTCAAAGAAGAAAGTCAAACAAAACCACCCTTATCCCTTCCAAAACCATTAACCCGCCAACACCACCACCATTTCCTCAGGCCACAAACAATCATGTCCCCCCATGTTCCCCCATACCTTTTCTCTGCCACACGCAACTCTACCTCCCCCCTCCTCACATGCTTTCCCACAACCCACGTGCTCAGAAAAAGCTTAATCCCATTTTCCCGCCAAAACTCATTTGGACGAATGGGATTGTTTGAGCCCAATTGGAGGGTTGGGATTTGATAAGGGAGCTTAGAGAAGCTTTATGAGTGATATAAAAAGCTAGAGAACAGACAGAAGGAGTAGTAGTTAATTTAGTTAATAGGAGTTTTTTTTAAGTTTAGTTATCAAGTTAAACTTAGATAAGCTTTAGTTTTTTAGATTAATTTCAGAGTATTGTAATCTTCATATTCTAACTCAGATATTTCTATAAGCATTGTAAGTTTCCATTTTTAATTAAAGTCAAGTTAAATTTCAAACCAGTGATCCGAATTCATAGTTGTTTAGATTTTAAAAGCTTTCCTTTCCTGTTTAATTAAGCTCAAATAAGCTTCTAAAAGCTTATTTTGAATTTAATTCTGTTTAATTCAGCCTCAATTTCAAATTTTCCAAAAAGTCAAATAAAGTCAACATTTGCTTATTGATTAATCTCAGTGCTTATTTTCAATTTATTTCCCCTTATGTATGCTTAATATAGTTAGTTTCACAATTAACTTTCAAGTCTCAATTTTATTTGGTTCAAGTCTATTGAAAATTAAAATCAATCTTGCCTTAAGGGTTGTTTGGGTTAGGCTGCAAAACGGGTCAAAAGTTATGCCACTGTTCATTGGCATCTTGGTATACTTTGATCAAGCTTAATGTACTTAGATTAGGTGTTTATGGTTTGTTTTGATCTGTTTTTAAGGGTGTAAGTGAGTTAAGTTGGATATTAGAAGATTTAAGCCAAGCCTGTTCACAAGGGTCTGTTATAGGGATAAGCAGTTAGGCTTTGTTTCATTGCTTCTTTTATGTTCATTTAGGGGTGTAAGGTGACTTCTGAAGGGTAGGCTCAAGGATCATTTGTGTTGTTAGGTTTAGCCCAATCTCTCCTAGTCTGCTCATCAGGTATGCCAAGTTCCATCTCTGTCCTAGTCTGCACAGATTTTCTAGACCAAATTTTAGTGTTTAAATCAGTTCCTTAGTTCTTAAATTTCATTATCCTAGTTGTTTACTTATTGATTCATGTTGTTTCATTGCTTTCATTCTGCCCCTTAGCTTATTAGAGCTTAATAATTAGCCCAAGAGTTGCCTGTTGGTTTGCTTGCCCTGATCAGTCTAGTACTATTCTGGACAGCCATCTTTGAGCTGAACTTTTAAGCTCTCTATAAGCACCTTAGGGTCTCATTTCTAGTTCTTTTCGCTCATTGGTTTATGAACTTTAGGATTTTTAAGTTTTGGTGGCTTTCATATGAGTTCTTAGTGCTTATAATTAAGCTCAAAAACTGCCTCAGTAAGGTATTTTACCCTGCACATCAGACACTTACCAGCTATATATGTTTCTCTGTGCTTATTAGCTTATTGATGTGGCTTAAACCTGTTTTCCTTGTCTCACTTAAAGTTAGTCTTGATTTCTTAGCTTATTTCAGTTTCTATTTAGTTTAAATATAGCTTATTAGTCTTTGTTTAACAGCCCTTAGCTTACTTTGCTTATGAATATTTTGCTTGTTTCCCCTCTCATACCTACTGTTGTGACATCAGCTTTTTCTGAGCTTATCAGTGAGTTTTAAAATTTCTCTTTTAAAAGTTAAAAAATTTTTTATAAGTTAAAAAAAAAAAAAAAAAAAAAAAAAAAAAAAAAAAAAAAAAAAAAAAAAATCAAGTCCTTATAAGCGGCCACCTTTTAATCTGCTTTTTCTGTGCTTATTTCAAGTTTTCATAAATAGTTTTTTTTGTAAAAGTTGCTTATTTTTCTTGTGCTTATTAAGCTTTTAAAAAAATAAAAAAATAAATAAATAATAAATAAATAGTT